>JAKTWE010000005.1:457500-484222 GCA_030581955.1 Kurtzmaniella fragi
GCCGCTAAAAATTACCTTGACTTGCTTTTCCCACCATCAATTCTAATGTAATTAGTTGTTTTCTCTTTCTCTCATGCACCTAAGGCAGTTTTTTTTTCCTTCCAGTCTGCACCTGCATACTTCGTGTGACAGAAACTCTAATTTATATCAGTGGTTTTCTCTAAACTTCATGATCCACGGATACCACCATGGCGGACAGGAAGCCTAAAAGACTTAGACGGAGCTATCTGTGTGGCCCTTGCAAATTGTTGAAGATCAAATGCGACTTGATCACCCCATGCACATCATGTGTCAAGTTCAAACGGTCTGATAAGTGTGTTTCAGACCCTCCACAACCACCAAATGAAGAAGAAAGAAGCAAAGCAGATGAACGTCGACAGAAGCTCAAACGAAGAAAGGAAAAAGATCACCCTGTGTTTCACTCTACTGATGGATCATTTGGTCGTCAATACCTGCCTCGACAGCAACCCCTGTACTCACAACACACGTCTCCCCCGCCATGCCCACCATCAGCGGTCACTGGGCAGCATAATCCTTCCATTCCGGACCAGCATTCACTTCATTTGACCCATTCAATGCCCCTGCCTCCCATGTATCCTCCACAATACTATGGGCATCTACATCTGCCTCCAATTGCCCCTCCTCAACCTCATATGGCCGTGAATTCTCAGCCAATACTGTTTAATCCTGTAATGTCGCCAATCTATATTGTAGGTGCAGATGATCCACGTATGTACCTACTGCCAACTCATCCACATGCCCTTCCTCCGGCGGGTTACCAATCTAGCATACTCAGGAGTCCCCATTTGAACCTGCCCAACACAAACCCACTTTATGCACATGCTAATTCACATCGAAACATCACATTACTGCAACACCATCAGCAATTCCAAATCAATCCGGGTGCTTTTGATAACATAAGACAACACCAACTTCAAAACACGTTACCACCGGTGCAGCTGGCGCCACCGACGCTTCAAGACTATGCACGCGCTCCCATCATCGATTCCTCTGTCCGTAATCCAGCTGTAAAGTCAGATCCTGAAAGTTCAGTAGCTTCTATGATGTCGGTTCCAGGAACAGAACTTCCTGCTTTAGAAAATTCGGCTTTGCTCAACAAACGGGTGAGTACGGCCCAGCTGGGTGTTCCCAATGATTCGGTTTTGAAACCAATTGGCCATAACCCTATTGCAATCCATGAAATGCCTGGACTGGCAACTGACAGTACCAATGATGTCTCAAATACGCCAAATGAAGAACGCTTTAAAACATGCGGAGTTGCTTCTTTAATAAATAGTACGGCATCTTCGTCGTCCATGGAAGATTCTTTAATGATTGTGACAGAAATGCCAACTGTGAAACTCTCTCAAAGTGATGTTCAGGAAGTCCTTGCGTTGTTGCCATCACCTCTGCGCTGTCAATATCTTTTGATGTTATTTTTTAAATCGGAGCATTCTGCTGCTCGTCATTACAATGATGCTACAAGTTTATTCAATGCATATATGGCGAATTTATTGCCTTTTCAAACACCTGGTCCTGTTTCTAAATCAGCAGTCAGAATTGTTATTTTGGTGCTTGCCATGATTGCAACGGGTGAACTTTTTGCAGATAACCCTCATTTACAATTACTGAAGAGCAGGTTTACATGTGCTCGTAAAGTAAGAGAGAGTATTGCTGCTGGAACTGACATTGACGATGTAAGTTTTTCTATCCAATTTTATTTTGCAATTGAAAATTACTGCAAATGGACAGAACGGTTAAAAGACAACTACTTTGAATATAATCGTCTTTTAAGTGACATTCTTTTTTCTGAGAACTTCATGTATCTCATTCGTGACCGAGAAACAATCGATGATCTGTTTGCTTTGAAACTATGGCTCAGAGTGCCCAGTTATCCAATTGATCATGCATATTTTGAAACGAAAGGAACTTTGTTTTCAACCTCCAAATTAAAAGATACACTTTTGCCTCATAAAAAGGCTGTTAGTGCTCTTTTCCCAGGCTTGATTCTGAAAAAAGATCTTTTTGGTTACACTCTTAGTGTTTGGAGTGCTTATTACAAAAGGTCGATGACGAGTAAAAAGATTCAAGATGTGGTTAGGCTGTATTTGCTTCTTTATAAAGATGTTTATGACTTGACTATTGAAGAGGCTCGTAATGGTGAAAAAAGATTTGGCCCAGGTGAGCAACCCGTTGTATCATCTACTGATGTTCTTTCAATGATTAGACATCAATTGGGGTTGGTATTATTTGTTAGATGGTTGCTGTTCATTAGAATCGAAAACACATATTTCCCATCTTTAAGATACGCTTCGTTTTTGACAAGTGTGATTACATTGTTTAATTACTTTATTGCTATATCTGAAAATTGTGATGTGGTGGAAAGAATAGTGCAAGAGCAAGGTTTTCATGTACTTAAGACATTTGTTTCGGGTATGGTGTACCAATCACTTTTTTTGGTAACTTTGTCTACGTTTATGGAAAAAACTTCTATTATTTTAGATCTTCGTCCAATTTTTAGAAAGGCCAAGAATGATTTATTTAATGTTCATAGAATATTCATGAATCACTCTCATTTCCAGAATTCGATGATTAAATTGCCGCTCATATCTCTGGGTATGAAAAATATACAAGCAATGATGGATATGGCAGAGGAGTTACAAAACCAACCCAGCAAAACTTTACCGGAATTTATTGAGTTTTTAGAAACAAGATTATCTGGTCAAGCTTGGAATAATCTTGTTGCAACTCAATTTGGACTGAAAGATGCATTCATGAGATATTTGGAAAAAATCTATGATTTATTTGTACATTTAACTACTACTGAATCGGAAATTAAAATCACTAATAATTTGTTACTAGATAGCTCATTAATCGATAAATTTCTGGGAAAATTTACAGGCATGGATCTTACTACCGAGTTAGTAGATCAGTATATTGATGATGTTGTGGATCCAAGATTGAAAGGGACTTTTTCCACAGAAGCAGAAACGGAGGTTACAAATCCCAAAATTAAAAAAGACATTACAAGCGACACTAGTTCCACTACTATTAGTGTAGATAAGACTTGATTTTTTACATGAATCATAAAACTGTACCTAAGAGGGAAATCATATGAAAAGGACGAAATGCTGGCTGAATTTCAAAGCATCGTTTAAATTAAACGGCTACTGTAAAATATCTATGTACTAAGATTCAAGAGTGAACAGCAGATGAGTATTGTAAACTACATAAGTAATTCATAAAAATAAAAGTATAGAGTTATAAAGAGCACTTGAGAATAAGGTCAAAATTGCAATTAAAGACCCCTAACGGAACTATCTTTTTTGACAAGCTCGTATTTGAGTTTACCTACAATAGATTCATTACGGATTTTAATTCCCCACATGACAATTAATAAGCTATGTCGATAAAAAAAAAGCTGATCTGAAGTTGTAGGATTTTCGTATTTAAAATTCCATAACTTCGTCTTTTGATTTTGGTGTGACGTTGCAACCGCATTGGTTTATTTTTTAAGCATCACTGAAGCTCAAACATGAACAATCGAATTCTAAATTTCAACCAAAGTGTTCAAACATTGATCACTCAACTTGTACATATTCTCGATATTTCGGTATATCTATCCGTTCAACTTTCATCTTCGGGAGATTTCACAAGTTATTGTAAATTTGGTGGCTTTTTTTTTCAGATTTAAGACGCTTAAGAATTTTGAAAAAACAAAATTATTAAACTTTGCAGCGAATTGACTAAAGTTTAAAATGCAATCAATCAAATTCACCGAACATTGTAAAAAGGGGGAACTTTTTATTTGCCGCATAAGACCAATCCACTGGTGTTTAGTCAGTTTCTAAAACCGTTCTCATTTACATGCTCATGCAACCCTAGTCTCTGTGTGTATTATTTTTTCCACATCTAAATATATCCTTTTCATCTACATTTGTAAACGTATTGATTTGTAGGGTGTTTATTTAAGTTATACAAGGCACTTCTATAGTGTCTCAATTTAAAAAGCTTCTATGCTTTATTTTGATCGAGGCTTATTTGGCTACTAGGTCTATAATAGTTAAAACATTCAAATAATGCTTCTTAATGAGAATATGTTATCACAATTTATGTCGTTTTCGGAAAGTTATGCATGATATAAAGTCTTGGAATAACAAGTGCTCATAATACTGACATATTCAGCTTTGAAGCATTCAAAAATTCGGTTCGTAATTTGCAACTCTCGTGTTTAAAAGTACCCCCATACCCACCATGGTGTTAGTACTCAACCAATGCAACTTTCATTTGTAGCTTCCGTCTTGGTCACATTGGCCTCAATGGACCTTGTCCAAGCCGTTGTCCCTCGATTTGATTTCAAGATTCTCTATGGTGATGGAAATGACATTTCCCCAGACTATTACACCCATGTCAAACGAGATGGTAATGCTGAGGCAACATTGATTCACACTAGTTCGTATTATTTTGCAGAATTTGACCTTGGTCTGAACGGCCAAAAGATGCAGTCTTTAATCGATACTGGTTCACTGGATCTTTGGGTAGTTTCATCTGATGTTATATGTTATGTACCTCCGTATGCAACTAAAAGAGAGGAAGTTGATCTTTATTACAATGATCTTTTTGGAAAGAGACAAGCTGTGACTCCAGATTCCACCGCTCCTGATTTCGCAAACAAAGCTGCCTCTGGTCTGTCCGGAACCACTACAGGATGCGATATTTATGGTTCGTTTTCAACCGCAGAATCGACGTCTTTCAAACGAAAGGACGTTCTGTATCCATTTTACATAGCATATGCTGATCAATCTCAAGCATCTGGATATTATGCTACGGACGACGTGACGATAGGAGGTGTCACCATCAAAGATTTGACTTTTGGTGTTGCAAATAGAACATCTTCCGATGCCCCGGTCTTTGGAATTGGTCTTATGGGTTTGGAAGCCTCTACAAGATACACGACTGAAACATACGAAAATCTTCCCGCTAGAATGAAGAGTGAAGGAATTATTAAAAAAAACGCATACTCTTTGTTTCTTAATGATGTTGATGAACAATCAGGGGTAATTTTATTCGGTGCTGTTGATCATGATAAATATTCTGGAGACTTGACCACCGTTCCGATCATTCATGAAGACAGGTTCATGATGGTTCTTTCCGGGATCACTGTTCTGGATGGTGAAAACAAGTTCGAAGCTATCACATCAAGTTTTGAGGCTATACTTGATTCTGGAACCACTGTCACACACGCTCCGAATCTGGTTGCAAACGCAATAGGAATTTTGTTAAACGGTAAATATTCTTCGCGGTCTGGTGCATACATAGTTAACTGCGTTAACTCAGCAGATGCTGCTACGATAGAGTTCGACTTCTCGGGAGCTAAAATACTGGTTCCTTTGGAAAACATGATTATTGATGCTGGAAACGGCAAGTGCTTACTCGGTATCGTTCCTCTGAGTCAAGACAACTTTATTACCTTTGGACAAAACGTTCTTAGAAGCGCTTATATTGTTTACGATTTGGATGACATGGAAATCTCTCTTGCCCAAGCCAAATTCTCTGATACAGAGAATATTGAGGAGATTTCTCTGGCAGTTCCAAGTGCAAAGCAAGCATCTGGCTATTCAAATTCCGTTATCTCGACATACATACCTGCCCCCACTCCAACAACACATATCAATTACAGGATTGGACAACATACGGTTGTTGATAATACCGTTGCTGCAGGTGAAACACCAGGCGCACCTAAAACCACTTCCACGCGTTCCAGATCAGAATATTTCAGATCAACCGATAGTGCAGAATCTTATTCTCGTGATACCTTTAGCGATTATAGCTCTAGTGATGACAGCTTTAGTGAATACAGCTATGAACCTTATAATTCTCATAGTTATACTCCTTATAGCTATAGTCCTTACAGCTATAGTCGTTATAGCTATAGTCGTTATAGCTATAGTCGTTACAGTTATAGTACTTCTACTTACAGTAAATTGGCCTCTACAACTTCAACCGGGGTTCCTGATGCCACTGAGAATGGTGATTTCTCGACCTCAACATCTACTAGTAGGCCCCTCATAAATGAAGGTTCTAGGTCCATCCACGCAAATAGATTATTAGGATTTGTCGCCTTAATGGCTGGTATGTTTGGTTATTAAACCTAATACATGAAAGTTTCAAACCTCATAAATAAATCAACCTATCCAGATATAAAGACAAGAAAATCAAGGTGTTTCTCGTTGGTTCTAGTGTATGTTTAAAATATTTGTTCAATAAGTTTCAAATATTTTGCAATTTTAGTGAAGTTATTATAAATAAATGGCTTCAAGTGAAAATATCAGTAGTTTAGTTGAATTACAACAAGCAAAAAGCACATGTAATTGTTATACATGATCACATCAAATATATTAGCAATCCCTTCTTGTTTTATTTGATTCGCATTCATTATCAAAATTCACTTACCATACTCAAATATGATCAAATTCCTATGGATCCTTACTTCAGACAGGCGTTATTATTATCCGAAGCCAATCTAATTTCCATGTGCATTTTCCCCATATCGATTTTCACGTGGCTCAAAAATATTATTCTCTATTCTTCGAGGCAATCAAAGTGCTCATACTCCTGACAAAGGATTACGCCGTAATAAAAAAATACTTAAAAAACAAAGGTTAATTCTTCATTTCAAGTTTTTAATTCCATAATCCCTTTAGTCGATGAAATCTTCATTTGTAGCTTCCGTCTTGGTCACATTGGCCTCAATGGACCTTGTCCAAGCCGTTGTCCCTCGATTTGATTTCAAGATTCTCTATGGTGATGGAAATGACATTTCCCCAGACTATTACACCCATGTCAAACGAGATGGTAATGCTGAGGCAACATTGATTCACACTAGTTCGTATTATTTTGCAGAATTTGAAATTGGGCTGAATGGTCAAAAATTCCAATCTTTGATTGATACTGGTTCACTGGATCTTTGGGTTGTTTCATCTGACGTTATATGTTATGTACCCCCATATGCCAATTCCAAAAGAGACGAGGAAGTTGAAAGTTATTATAGGAGACTTTTTGACGAAAGGGAGGTTTTAACTCCAGATTCTACTATCCCTGATAGTAGAAATAAGGCTGGTAGTGACTCTGGTCTGCTGCTGCTTGAAACTACTACTGGATGTGACATTTACGGTTCATTTGCGACTGCAAAGTCAACTTCTTTCAAGAAAAATGACACCGATTATCCATTTTACATTGCTTATGGTGATCAATCTGAAGCTCTTGGTTACTATGGTACCGATGATGTGATAATTGGAGGTGTCACCATTCCAAATTTGAGTTTTGGTATTGCAAACCAAACCTCTTCCGATGCTCCTGTTTTTGGAATCGGTCTTGTAGACTTGGAAGCTGCGGTTTCAGCTAATTTGACCTCTGAAACATACGAGAATCTTCCTGCAAGAATGAAGAGTGAAGGCATCATTCAAAAGAATTCATACTCTTTGTTCCTCAACAAGGATGATGAACAATCAGGAGTGGTTTTATTTGGTGCCGTTGACCATGATAAATATTCCGGTGATTTGACAACAGTGCCAATCATTAGTCAAGATAGATTTTTGATTGTTCTTTCAGGTGTCACCTTGCTGAACGGAAAGGAAGATGTAGTTGTGACATCTAACAAATACGCTGCTTTGCTTGATTCTGGAACAACCATC
Source organism: Kurtzmaniella fragi (assembly GCA_030581955.1). Lineage (NCBI taxonomy): Eukaryota > Fungi > Ascomycota > Pichiomycetes > Serinales > Debaryomycetaceae > Kurtzmaniella > Kurtzmaniella fragi. Next base: position 465,195 of record JAKTWE010000005.1, read on the forward strand.
ATTCACGCTCCATCAGATTTTGTGACTGCTTTAGGAAGCCTGTTAGGTGGTACCTACTCTTCGAGTGCAGGAGCTTACGTGGTGGACTGTACTGGCTCGTCTGATGTCACTGTAGACTTTAACTTCTCAGGAGCAAATATTCTGGTTCCATTGGAAAACTTGATTTTAGATGCTGGAAACGGACAATGTCTCCTTGCAGTTGTTGCTACGGATTCGGATACTCCTTATATTATCTTTGGACAAAATTTCCTTAGAAGTGCTTATGTAGTTTACGATTTGGACGATATGGAAATTTCTCTTGCTCAAGCCAAATTCTCTGATACCGAAAATATTGAAGAGATTTCTCTGGCAGTTCCAAGCGCAACAAAAGCATCTGATTACTCCAAAACCTCTTACAACCCAAGTGCCACTGCAGCAAGTGCTACTGCAACTTTCACATATGCTACTGGCGACCTTACTGTTTCTGAAAACACTGTTGCTGCAGGTGAGACCCCTAGTGGTTCTGGCTCTGGTTCTGGCTCTGGTTCTGGCTCTGGCTCTGGCTCTGGCTCTGGCTCTTCCAAGACAGCCTCATCAGGATCTGGTTCTTCTGGTTCTTCCAGTAGTGGTAGTGGAAGTTCTGGATCCAGTTCTGGTGCAACAAAGGCTGCTGGTGCAAACGCTCTTCAAATGAGCTCTGCTCTTGGATTTGTTGCTCTTGTAGCTGGTGTTCTTGGAATTTAAGCTAGTTTATTAAATTTTCGTTTACTTTACAAATATACTTTTCACTTTTTATCTTAGATGTAAATGTACTGTTTTGGAAACCCCAATTTAACCTAGTGGCTCTTGACAAAGACACATTCAAGTATAGAATAAGCGCCTTGTAAGTGGGTTTAGATATTGCCCGTCAGGTACCCTTGGAGCGTTGAAGTAAGGAGGAGTAGAAGAAAAGAAAGAATTTGCAGCCATGCTGCACTTAAATGCGTCATGCATAAAAGCCCAGAAATTGCAACAATTTGACAGTTGTAAGCCAAATTAAGAGGGTCTGATATTACAAGCAGGTCCCTGTATTATAAGCCAAGGTTGTTTTACGAGCTCGGAAGTATTGATAGAAATTCATTTGGCCTTTGAGGGGACTACTTTGCATTTCAAGATAACTATTAGAGAGGTGACAGGGTGCAGTTAAAGAAAAAAGGTGGCCAAACATAAAAAACGCCAATAAAAAAATGCAACGCAAGCAATTACCATGAGGCATTAAATTATTAAAAGACACTCAATGTAAAACTTTTAGTTGTTTGATAAATCTAACAGTATTTCATTCATACTTTTATTGAAATAATAAGGATACTCTTCCATCTCGCTGAGGTGAGTTAAGTTAAACTTTTACTTAATGCCTGCAATCAATTGATTGGTTCCTGCTTCAATTCGCGAAATCAGAGAGAATATTAATATTTGTGTGAGGACAGTTACTGCAATGTATACTACCCATCACCATAAAAACTTCGGTAGTGCTTCCATTAAGGTACTATTAAGGTACTAATTTAAAACAAATTGAATTCACTATAAATCAGCTTTTGGCCCAAAATCTTCACTGCATGATAAAAGTACAATCGAGTTTTAAATTCTTCAGTTTACAATTCTACAGTAATCAGTTTTGAGTAATCAGTATTCAGTCATCAGTAATCAGTATTCAGTGTTGATCTCAAAATTGAAGCTGAAGACGGATCTCGATAAATTATTTCTTGCGGGTATGGCTCTGAAGTGTCAAGTATGCATTTATTTCCCACTTATTTTATTCGAGCTTTCATATCTTTCTCATTTTATAACCTACAGGAGCTGTCGTCGCTGGCGGCGTAGAACCAAACTGGCGGCAGCAGATCATCAAAAGAAAAGACATTACACCCGCACTTCAATCCAATAAAAAGCTGCATCCACACCACCAGCATCAAGCAAGGGCTACAGGAAATCTTTCATTTCTGGCGGAAAAATCACCCTGCCAATAAAGCCCTTTCAACTCTGCTCCGATCGCGAGTTCTGCTACTAGCACAGCAACTCTCCGTGATTCAATAATAAATGCGCAGTCGATTACATCATTAGAAAATGACATGTGGAGGTGCGACAACGACAAGGCAATCGAAAAAGAGGGCTAAAGTCCGGATTTCAACACTAGCAAACTGGCTCCCTTGATTATCCTGTCCTTAGATCAACCATACGCCTCCAATCGTGTGTCTCTGTTGCCCTGACTTACCATGCTGCTTTGACTACATGTCCCCATCCTTTTTTCAGCCAATAACCACTACCATTTAAACCGACCTGTACGCTCTCCTGCACCCTGCTATCTTCCCCTTACTTTTTCCTGTTCTCGATCGGATCGTCATTTTGTGGCATATTCATGACTGCCAATTTGTAATCTCCTTTTCTAACCACATGCCCCCACCTAATACCCCCGATAGCAGGCCTCCAGAAGGTCAGGAGGCTGGCGAGAATGCAGCCCAGGACTCTGAGAATGCAGACAATACGTATTCTATCGAAGATATCATGATAAATCCATTTTTACGTCAAAATCGAATTGAGGAGCAACCGCAAGGATCAGGAGCCATCTTAATTACAGTGAGATTCGTCTACAGTGACGACGAAAACCCTAACTTGTTTCTGCGATCTGGATCGTTGGTCATGTCTCTTCCTAATACCCGCGAGAACAGCGATCCGTCTGCCATGAGAGACATTATCACCATGGCAACACAAGTTGCACATCTGACTATAATGAACATTTGTAAGCGAGCTCGTCGCAGTATAGTAAACAGACAATTCAAAGAGTTCCCTATTTGTAAGACGTCCGAGTTGGATGCCCATACATGCTCCATCTGCTTCGAAGACTTTGAACAAGAGGAGGAAGATAAAAGGAACGATACCAAAGAAGGTCAAAAGAATAATGTAATTGGCACTGATCGTGAGAAAGCTCATGAGCGAGGGAAGAAAGCGTGTGAAGAAACAGACGATTCCGAATGGAGACAACGAAAAAGAAGGAAGTTGCTGGAAGGAGAATATATCACTGATGTCAATGAACAAAGAAGAGAGATTCCATCAACAGTTTCTCTGGGCTCGTCCTCAACGTTTGTGGCCACATCTTCAACTAATATTTCCGACGGTCTGTCTACTTTTGTGTCTTCGACTAGTGCTGCCAACTCTAACACGGTCCCTGAAACTGAGACCGACGTCCTTGGTATTGCTGGGGCCCTAAGTGGGCCAAGTTTGGATACTGCTCCTGCCGTTAGTGCTGATGCTGCCGCTTCAGTTGCTGCCTCTATAACTTCTGCTGCAACAGAAGGTTCATCTACAAACTCTACCACTACTACTACTACTACTACAACAACAACCACAACCAACTCGGAATCTAGTACTAGCACATTAAACTCAACCACTGAAGATTCACACATCAGCGATTCAGAATCTTTGGATTCGCATCTCCCCATCAAAATACCCTGTGGCCACATATTTGGCAACTCATGTCTCTTTGAATGGTTCAAAGAGCACACCACTTGCCCGCTTTGTCGTACATCTGCCATCAATATTACGTCAGGAAGACAAACCCACTTAGTACAATTTGATCTTCCTGGAGCTGCAGCTCGAAATGCTGCTGCCGCTGAAAATTCTACTGGCGTAAATCCCAACGATAATGATACCACAGGTTGAACATCTTGGTTCATTTACATTATCTCTGCATCTCACTTATCATATCTGGCAACTGTGTGTTAACGGTACTTTTAAAATTTTATAGAGTGACTAACCGTGACAAATAAATATCTGTACTATGTATATACCTTTAAAATATGATATTGTTGTAGAATGATTAAATATGTTAATGTTTATAAATCTATGTGTCTACTCTAAAATTATGAGAAGAACTTGGCATATTTTGCCTTTTCTTTCTGTTTCTTTTCCTCTTTCAATTGCTCGGTCTTTGCTAATTCTCTTTCAATGGCCACATCATCTGGAACCAATTTCTGGGCTTGTTTAAAGCATTCTGAAGCGTCATCATATTTCTTTGAGGCTAATAATGCATTCCCCTTTCTAAAATAAGCCTTAGCCTTATCAGCAGTTTCGATGGGGTAATCCGAATCCAACAAGTATTCTGCGAAATCGGCTGCCTTACTTGCATTACCTTGCTTCAAATAAGCCATTGAAAGATTCAAATAAAGTTTAGCACGCATCAGGTTGTATTTAGCATACCAATCTGGTTCTTGATCTTGATCAGGAATATATTCCATCACGTATCGTGAACATTTTCTCCATTTTAAAATGGCTTCCTTGTAATTTGCAGCTTTGAAAAGAAGAGTTCCACTCTCTTTGATGACACCCGATGCCTTATAGACACTTTCCAGCAGATCCTTATCAATATTTTCATCATCATCGGGGTATTCTTCATAGATGTCTCCTCCTATAGGATTATACAGAGCATTGAATATTGGAACTTCGTCGCCTTCTTCCCATTTTGCTGATGCTGTGATTACAACAGGAACAGTGGGTACACCTTCCTCGGTTGTTTTAACCTTTTCCACTTCTCTTATCACTGATTTCCCCTTTACTACCTTACCAAAAACGGTATGTTTACCACTAAGATGTGGTTGTGCACTGGTGGTAATAAAAAATTGCAGCCCATTGGAGTCCTTTTCTCCATAATTGGCCAGACAAAGCAAGAATGAAACGTCCATATCTACGGTGTTTTCATCAGCAAACGTTTCTCCCACCGAAGAGTCTCCTAATCCTTCAGGGGGATAGGTCTCAGAAGTGGTGTGGACGATATCTCCAGCTTGGATCATAAAACGTTTGATCACTCTGTGGAAGAAAGTATTTGGAAATTTATCAATGAGTGAAAGGAAATTCTGAGTTGCCAACGGTGCCAAGCCAGTGTAAAGTTCAACAACTATACGACCTATAGGCTCTCCGTCAATACTGACGTCAAGGAAAGCCTTTTCATGGGCTGTTTCTATTTTCATGATGATGTAGTTGAGAAGAAAAAGAATGGAAGTCAAAAGAGAAAAAAAATATGCCAAAACTGATTGTGCTGCATTTTAGAAAAGCTCATTTTTTGCACCCGAAAAGAACATAGTACAAACAGCAAGTTACAAAAGTTGCTATCTTTGGTACTGTAATAACGGTTTTTATTAGATTTTAGAGGCACTATAGATACAGATTTATCTTTTGTGTATTCCCATTTTCTACTTATCCTGCCATAGATTGCTCTTCAATGTAGCTGTAGGCTTAAAGAAAGTCTTAAAAAGTGAGTTGTTAAATTTACTTGTTGAGTCCTTGGGTGATAATAGGCACTGGTTGAAAGTTCCTGTTGTCAATTTGGATTTAGACTCGGGTTTTTTACTTTTCAATAAAGACCGCATAAATCCCATTTTCCAAATTATCTTTGAATCTTTCGGTTTGCTTACCTTGAGGAGACTTTCAGCGGTGTTTGTATAAGACAAATACCCGGAGGAAACACCACTAAATTCAGACATGGGATGGGAAAAATGCAGCAAATATCCGTCTATTAAATCGAGAATGTTGTTGTTGCTGTCTAATGTTGCGTCTCCATCAATATCAGGAGTGCTTAAGCAAGCTCCATCACCAATTTCTAAAAGTGCAGCCCAGTATGGTTCTGATAAGATGGTTCTGTCGGAAAAAGGCAGGTTCATTATCAACAGCGGGCCAAGATTAAATCAAAAATAGCAAAGTACTATCAAAACAACTAAGCAAATATATGTTATTCAATAAATTCACCTTTTTTCAGCTGTTAAATATCCGATCCGAACACTAAGGTATGCTGAATCAATCGGATTTGGTGAGCATACTATGGTTGCACCCCAGCTGGGGTCTTTTTTTTTTCTTTTTTCTCGTTTCGATCTCTTCAAATCGCACTCTCTGAATTTCAAAGCTGTCGCTTTTGCATCTCTACAAACACAACCAAATGTCTCTTCTTATTTCGCCCAGAGCTCTTGCTCCCAGACTAGGGGTAGCTATACTGGCATCGAGATCAATCTCCAGTGCAGGGTACGAGTCGCAAGTCTCTGCAGCTCGTGAGAACGTCTTGCAGCATCTCGAAGCCCACGATCGTTCCAGCTATCTTCTCTCTCAGTACATTCCCGAGCCTGGCAGAGATGCATTTCTTGCTATCAAAGGCTTTGCATTGGAAGTTCTGCGTATATCTATGAATACAACTGCCCGGTCTCTGCGTGCACTGGCCCAGTTGAGCAATACACTTGGTATCCTGACCTCGGCCATCAAGTTTAAATTTTGGAGCGATCAACTATCAGACGTATTTGCTGATCCTTACCTGGACAGGGCCATAGGAGAGCCTATTGCATTTCTTATAAGAGATGCTTTGCGAAACGATGTTAACATGGACATTTCAAAGTTTCACCAGTATTTACAGACACGTAAATCGTTTTACGACACCAAGAGATTTCGCAATACTGCGGATATATGTGCATATGGAGAAGGCACTTACTCTCAATTGAATTACCTTGTACAAGGGGCTCTTTTGCTGGATCATATTAGTCCCCTGACTGTGGCACTTTTGGAATATTCTCCTAAATTGCAGCTGTTAGTTCTGGACATTGTGGCCCATTTAGGACAGGCCACGGCTGTTGGTGCCATGATTTTAGGTACTAAATACTATGGAGAGCAGAATGTGGTTACTTTACCTGAAGACATAATGACTAGCAAGAATGTTTCACAGGAAGATATTCTCAGGTTTGCACAGGGCCATGAAGTTGACAATGGATTGAAAGACAGACTTAAGGATGTTGTTTATGAAACAGCCATTACAGCAAACGACCATATTCTTACTGCCAGGCAGAAGCTTGCACAGGTGAAGGAGTTGATTCCTCAAATTGTACTGGAAAATAAACATGATGAGCTTTTAAGTCGTTTCCAAAAGAAATGGCGTCGTGGGGTTCCTGATGTGATTTTTGTGCCGTTTATGACTGGCATTCCAACAACTTTGTATCTTCAAAGATTGGAATCGGCTGATTTTGACTTGATGAGTCCTAAATTAGCGAAAAAAGAATGGCGTTTAGCTTGGAGAAGTTACTGGGACTATCTGTCAAGAAGAATATAGCGCTATAATGATGTAAATAGTAAATAATAGAATTACGCTAACCAATGTCCACGGCTTAATAGCAGGCTTGATTGTAGTTTTCATAATCTGAATTCCTGTTTTATCGAGGTCAACTAACTCTTCATATGTTAATTTTCATGCAATTTGAACTGTCTCTGTTTCCTTGTGTATTTTCAACGTATATTCTCTGCAATATACAGATTTGCACCCAAATTACTTTAAAATATATAAGCTCGAAAATAACAACAAATCTAACCAATTTGTCCTTCAAACCAAAGAAAAATTGCCAGTTGGATCTTTTTACCACGATATAAACCCGGATCAGCCTATCTTTCCTCATATCTGCCTGGAAGCAACTCTACAAAAATTTTGGTTATCATCGTGAGGGTGTCTTGATGTTTAATGTCAATGCAGTCCCTTCGTTTTATTTATTTTTGTTCTCTTGATTCCACGTATACCAACATGAGTTCATACAATACAAGTATCAACACGTTGTTGGCAGCTCCTGTCCAGACAGAAACAGCCATCGACTCGGTCACGCTTGTGATTCATGAGTGTATGGTGCTTCTGGCAGCAATGAGAAAGCTGTCTCGTTGGGCTCTGTCGGGAGTAGCAGCTATTCTTGGAGCAGGTGATCTTTTTGATGACGAAGAAGATAGAGTACCTTTCCCAGTACGTAGTGAAAGAAACGTATCAGCAGATTCTCCATTGCTCTCTCTGTTTTTTCAGCTCAGAGCAATGTTGGTTGATTTGGAAGACCTTTCATCAGTTGACGCGTTGACTCTCTTGCAACCTTTCCTTTTGGCGATCAAACTGCTGCTGACTCTGGGACACATCACCAGCTTGGCATTGGTAGCTATTGCCAAATTCTTACAATACAATGTCATTGGTGCATCTCTGAAAAACATTCAAGGGGCTGTGCTGCAAATAATGGCTTCTTTGACCCATTGTAGATTTGAAGCTGGAGATCAAGCGACAGACGACGCGGTCTTACTCCATGTCCTCAGATTGGTAGAATTGGTCATGAATCTGCCGTTACTGGAATTGTTGTCGGATGAAACAGTTCTGGAAGTTACTCAAACTTTTCTCAGACTTGCCTGTAATAAGAAACGAAGCGAAGTTTTGAGAAGATCTGCTGAAATGAGTATGGATGGTATACTGAGACGGATTTTTCGTAAATTGGAAACTGTCGATGTGGAAGGAGAGAGCGATTTGAGAATGAGTTTCTCAGGTAAATTGGATGGAGGTGAGGACATTGGAGCCAGAGCTGGAACTGAAGAATTTGGAGAAAGTACAACATCCTTAGTCGATCCTAATACTACCTCAGATAGCAATAATGAACAAAACAATGTTCAACATTTGAATGATACTTTTGGTATAGTATGCATCAACGAATTCTTAGGAATATTGGTTCTGATGATCTCTCCTATCAACCAATATCAACACACAGAAAGTACGAGAGTTTTTGCATTATCATTAATTAATACAGCTGTGGAGAGCACCGGTAACAACATTGCAAAACATCCGCTGTTGATGCGTTTGATTGCTGACGCTGGTTTCAAGAATATTTTGCACATAATTACTTCCCTGGACCTGCTGGCTCTTCTTTCTGAAGCTCTTCAATTATTCACAACTGCAGTTGTGGTTCTCGGTGAACACCTCAAAGCACAAATTGAGCTTCTGATCTCATTAATTTTCAATGCTGTACTTAGTGATGGCCGTACCCCTCAATCAAAGGAAACTATAATTGAATCAATTTCTTTATTATGGACAAGGAAGCCAAGTTTTTTCACTACTTTATTTGTGAACTATGATTGTGACTTTGACAGATCAGATCTTGCAGTGAAGGTTTTAAAAGAATTGTGCAAATTACTGTTACCTGAAGCAGCAAGAGAAACAACAGACTCCGTTCCTCCCGTTTGTTTAGAAGCACTTTTACAATTTATTCTGGGAGTAAGTGATAGAAGTAGCAAAAAGATTCTGAAACCAAAGGCTTTAATAAACAAGGATAAGAAAACTTCGTTCATCGAAGCAACAGAGTCTTTTGATAAGAAACCTGCAGAAGGCTTAAAAAAATTGGCAGAAGGTGGTTTTATATCTGATGCTAAAAATCCAGAAGAAGTGGCAGTATTTCTATTTAAGAAAGGTGGTCGTTTGAACAAGAAAGTTGTTGGTGAGTTTCTTTGTAAACAAAGTAACAAAGAAATATTACGCAAATATATGGAACAATTTGAATTTTCTGGCTTGGGAGTTGATGATGGTTTACGTGTTTTGTTAAGAAGTTTCAGATTACCCGGAGAATCCCAAATGATTGAAAGAATTGTGGAAACCTTTGCTCAATGTTGGTTTGATTCTCAAAAGAAAATCGAGAAAGAACTCAATGAAAAGAAACAAAAATTAGAGAAAGCTGAGAAGAGCGAGAAAACGGAAATAGACGGAACTTCGCGAGATGTTGACAACCAAGATGAAGAAAAAGAAGAAGAAGAGGAAGTGGTTATTCCACCACCAGATGATGTATTTTTACTTTCCTATTCTATTATTATGCTTAATACCGATCTTCACAATCCCCAAGTCAAAAAGCAAATGGATTTTGCTTCTTACCAGAGACAACTTCGTGGACAATACGCTGGCAAAGATTATCCAGAATGGTATTTGGCAAGAATCTATCAATCGATAAAAGATCGTGAAATTATTATGCCAGAAGAACATCACGGTACCGCCACCTGGTTTGACGATACTTGGATGAACACAATTGCTACTGATGCTGGACCTACCATCATTCCTGATTCTGAAAGTCTTCCACTGTTTGACAAAGCTCTTTTCTCACTTTTGGCCGATGAGATTATTTCTACTCTTATAAAAGTTTTCAGACTGGCAACTGATGATCACATTATTACTAGACTCATGCTGTCTGTCGACAAATGTGCTCTGATTTGTATGGAGTTTGGCTTGTATGATACCGTTGATGGTCTTTTACTGTCACTTGCTGAACAAACTGCACTTCTTCTGAAGACTGATAGAGTCAACCTGGATGAAACATCGCGTGAAGATATTCCAGTTACTCAAATTCAAGTTGACGGGCGAGAAGAGATTACTGTATCAGAGGCCGCAGTTTGGTTTGGTAGAGAATTTAAAGCTCAAATTCTGACAGTTGTTTTATTTAGACTTACTAAGAAAACTGGATATAAGGTTAGTCCAGCTTGGAAGAAAATCGTCAAGATCATTTTGGTTTTAGTCGAAAACTGTCTTATAGACCCTAATTCATTTGTTCCATCTGAACAATTGCAGTCTAAGTTTGGCTTAGGTAACCTTTACAAAGTGAAACCAAGGTACGTCATTCTGAGAACAAAACCCCTCAGAGATGCTGGGTTATTACTGACCTTTAGTAGCTTTTTGAAGGGTTATGCTGACATTGCACCAGAACCTACTGATCAAGAAGTCGAGCTGACATTAAGTACAATGGATTGTGTTAAGCTGTTAAACATAAAAGCTATTTTTGACAACGTCAGCGGTGACGATAGAAATGTGTTATGCACATACTTTTTGGAAGCAACACCTGAGTATCTGGAAGAAATCAAGAGATATTATGAAAGTGAATTATTATTTATTGCCGAATTAGTCACTTCATGGCCAGATGACATAACTAAATTTGAAACGAATGAAGAAGAATCAATTTTGAATCGTATTTTGGCATTGCCATTGGAAAATTTCACTAAGCGTGGAACCATCAGATTACTCACAATTAAACTTAATATCTTGCAACATGGTGGATCTTCAGAATTACTCAAATCAATAATCAACAGTCTTGAAAGCCAAGACATTAAAAGACTGAATGTTCTTAAACCACTTATCAATTTAGGATATGACGAAAAATGGAATGAAACCTTAGTTGCATCTGAGGAATACTGGAAGATATTCAGACAATTAGCTGTACAACCTGCCAAGGCTTATCAAATCATTGATTTCGTCGAGCACATATTGAAAGAAATGTCTAAGTTCATTACACCTGCCAACTATATGACGTTCCTTGGACTTTTGGACGAGCTTTCTTCTTTAGCAGCTATAGCTAGTCAACCTGAATGCGAAGAACCAGAAAAGATAATTGCAATGTCTAAAAGATCCATTTCACTCACTTTGGACCTTGCCAATTTGACGAAAGAAAACGGTATCACCGATGAAGACTTGCAATTCTCACTTTATCAAGCAATTGCTCATCAATGCTTCAACCCGTGTACATCTATTAGAACATTTGCGCTTTCCAAGCTTCAATTATCACTTTTGAATTCAGGATTACCTGCTCAAGGAATGTTCGAGCTTGTCTTATTCCCACTCCTCCTGGAGCTTGATAAAGAGGAAGTTTTGATTACAGACCCACAAGGATTTATTGGCACGCAAGTGGAATCTTTGATACTAGTTTGCAAGATATTTCTTCACTATCTTGGTGATCTTGGAGAAAACGTTGAAGCAGTCTGGTTGGGGATTCTTGACCACCTGGTGTCATACCAAAAGCAAGGAGGGGAGCAATTCAATAGCAATTTCAAAGAAACAGGACTGGAAGTTTTCAAGAATGTTGTATTAGTATTACAAAGTTCTCAAATATTACACGAGGATAGAAAAGAATTTTGGAGTCAAACATGGAAACGAATGAATGCATTGGATTCTAGAATCAAGAAGGAAGTCGTGATTCCTCAGACCAAGAAAGAGGATGAGAAGGATGTGAAGAAGGAGGTTAAGAAAGAAGAGACCGAGAAGAGTGATAATTAATAGATTTATAAATGTTTTGCAACCTCTACATGGTTGTTAAAATAGTCATATGGGGGTATTTATAACAATACACAAGATACTATTATTGATGTAGATTTCAATTAATCAGATGCAAGACACCAATATATTTATATCTATATCAAGTGCAGATTTTAAATAATATCTCTTTGCCCGATCCCACTGCATACTCTTCTATAATTTATCAACACTGATATCTACGTCTGCAGCAACATTTTTTCGTGGCACAAAATCTATATCGATGCGCATCAATTTCGAAAAGGCAGTTGAAAACTCGAAATTAATAATCTCCAATCAGCAAATATGGTAAGCCAACTCAGTTTCACCGCCAGGGCCAAGGCTCATTCCTCGCCTGTGGCTTCTAGGCTTTTAAATCTTATGGAAGAAAAGCAGACCAACCTTTGTGCTTCTGTAGATGTCAGAACTTCCAACGAACTTCTTGAACTTGTCGATAAGCTTGGACCATATATTTGTCTTGTTAAAACCCACATTGATATCATCGATGATTTTTCTTATGAAGGCACTATCAAGCCACTTTTGGAGCTTGCCAAAAAACACAAGTTCATGTTGTTTGAAGACAGAAAGTTTGCTGATATTGGAAATACTGTTAAAGCTCAATACGCTGGAGGGGTGTATCAAATAGCCAAATGGGCCGATATCACCAACGCTCATGGAGTTACTGGTGCAGGTGTTGTTGCAGGATTAAAGGCAGCTGCCAAGGAAGTCACTGATGAGCCTAGAGGCTTGTTGATGCTTGCGGAGCTCTCCCTGAAGGGCCTGATTGCTCATGGCAAATACACACAAGAAACTGTAGACATTGCCCGTACTGACAAGGAATTTGTTATAGGATTCATTGCTCAAAGGGATATGGGTGGTCGCGAAGAAGGTTTTGACTGGCTTGTCATGACTCCTGGTGTTGGATTGGATGATAAGGGAGACAGTCTCGGTCAACAATACCGTACTGTTTCGGAGGTGGTTTCCACAGGTACAGATATTATCATTGTAGGTAGAGGATTATTTGGTAAAGGAAGAGACCCTCATGTGGAAGGAAAGAGATACAGAGAGGCTGGTTGGAAAGCCTACCAAGATAGAATTAATAAATAGGTCTATAATTCTATGTTCTATATAAATAAATAATGTATGTACAGTTATCAAACAGACTCTTTTACACAAAAGTAATTCAATATGCTAATGGTTCATCTTCCAACTCGTCGAGCATCTTCGTTCTCATCATCTCAAAAACTAGCAAACCCACGGATGTGGCAGGAATAGTCGTTAAAGCATTGCGTACAAATCCATGATATGCAAAGCGAAACCAACCTAATTTCAGTTTCCTTTTATATTTTAAACACTGGTAAAATGTTTCCACATACAGATTGTAGTATAATCTTGGGAACCGGCCCATTCGGTTTGCATTATACACATCTAAAACCTCGAGTCTCAGAAGATGTACCTTATGCACTTTATTAAGAGGGTACTGGACTGCCAACAACGCCACTGCAGCTGAAGCACCCGCTAGTAACACAAACAGCGACTTTAAAAGCCTCGTCAGCTGAGCTTGTTCTTTTTGCACTTGTCCTGGATTTACAGGAGCTTCATCAGCCTTTAATTGGTATCTTTGACGGAAATTTCTAAAGCTAGAAATCATTTTATAAGTGAGTAGATAACCTTGGGTTTTGATGACTTCAAAAGTCAGAAAATAAAATGCAAATCCTACCAGTTCTTTAACAAACAGGAAACCATAACCTGCGAAAACACCGACTAGCCCAATTTCTCGAAGTTTAAAAGCACCATAAGCCCAAAGGTTATTATGGGTTCCACTTGTTAATTCTGCAGCGGTCAGACGAGTATAAATAGCATCTATTGGAGCAGCCACAAGCAGTTGAACAGCTCCTGCTATGAATCCGGCTCGAAAGGTATCTGCAAATAAGGGATGATTGTTTAAATATGCTTGCGCCTTCTCTCTAGGGGTCATTGGCTTCTTATTTTCTTTCGACGAGACAGATACTGGGACTGTCAGGATTTTAGAATGATCACCTATTGCAATATTATCTCTATAGGCCGACCAATAGAGCTCTTCTTCACTCTTTGGCTTCTGTTTTGCCTCTTTTGCCCTTCTTGCACGATCATTAGAATAATGATTCAATGTAGTCAAATACGTGGAATAAAGAATGATCCCAGTAGCCAGGTTCGCTATCAACGGAGGCAAAACCTTGTCAGGGACTATTTTCCATCCTTCTTTACGAAGCACATTGAAAAGCATCCCCAACAGACTATGGGTTCGGAACCTGTAAGGTTTGGCATCTAAATTATCATACTTGTGGGCTAATTCTCTAACATAAGCCAAATAGTCAAACCGCAGAGGACGAAATAACTTGACAGGCGTTCTGAGGTACACTGCCTGAAGCTGGTAGATCAACGCCCGCATCCCGGCCGACAGAATCGACACCTGCGACGTCAGAGATCGTTGCTCTTCTTGTCTTGTTGCCATTGATCTGTTGCAAAATGCAGGTAAACAAAAAAAAATATTGACAACAAAATGGGAAAAAAAGCGAGGCATGCTTCGCGGTATATGAAGTGCGCCATAAGATTATTAGGAGAGGGAGAAGAGAAAATATTGTAAGAATAAAGAGAAGTGATAAACAAAAAGAAGAAAAAACCGAGATGTATGCTTAAAGTGAATTGAGTTTACAAATAGTCTTCTATGAATTGATTTTACTATACAATGGGTCGGCTTTTTTGAGTGAACTTGGCCGTTTCTGAGTATGAAATTATAGATTTCAATTATGCTCTGGTTATCATCTTGTATGATAGTTACAATGGTTCCAGTAGGCAATGATTCTTTTGTTCAGAATATTTTCAGCTGGGAAAAGTGCACGATATAAAGATATCAGTAGATAGTAGTTTTAGTGAGACAAATAGGACTGAATTGTAAGTGTTTCACTGCATTTCATAGTCATTGTATAGAATTTTTAGTCTTATAACACCAATGACATTACCATGGGGTTCATACCTATGATTCCTGCTCTCTGTACAATATAATCTCACTCTGTTTGAAATATCTTCGAGAATCCTCATCAATCAAAACCAACAGAAGATACGTTCTTGCCAGAAATTTCTTATTCACATCTTTGTAGGTAGGAGTAAGATCAAACCCAGCCAAAAACAACCGAATAGGTATGGTTTCTCCCCTTACAGGAGCACCGTCCATTATTTCAAAACGAACAATAGTGTCCAGATCGGTTATTTGGTTTGGTGCAACACCCACAGTTTCCCGTCTTATCAACAGTAATTCCATGTGTTTTATTTTCAATCTTACCAATAAGAAATATATGCGGCCCACAATAACGTCATTTAAGGAGAATCTACTTTTCAGATACTCAAATTCAATATGAAGGCAATCCTCAATCCCCACATCCATTTTCACCAGTGTTGGTTGACCCAAAGTGGCAGGGGTTTCTGTAGCGGTACCCTTGGATATATACTGGAAGACCCACAATTCTTTTTCTCGTGTAATATCCAGTCCCAGTTTCCTTTGTACTGAGACTTTGATGAAATACCGGAGCTTCGTAGCTTTGCCACGATAACTTTCATACTGCTTTTCAACGTTTTTAAATTCAAAGGGAAACGTCTCTGGATGGGTCAATTGTGAAGGTGCAGCCAACTCCGTGGCCAAAGTCAAAAAATTGTCACTTACTGTCCCATCAACACTAGTTTCGATGGACCCTAATAGCTGTACCTTTATCCCTAAATGTTCAACCTTGCGGCCCTTGATAGTACGGACTGTGACCGTCCCCTTGACTGATTCGCCATCAAGATATACTGGAAGACGTTCCATACGCCCCTGAGTTGACTTTACATCCACATGCTTCCGAGATTCCTCACCATCAAGTCGAATCTCTATTTCTACAGGCGCTTTAAAGAAGAGAGACATGGTGGCAGTAGTTTAGAAATTGCGATAAAAAACCTGTATGAAGGACTGATAGATAACTATTATGTGGAGACGATGCTTGCAATGACATTATGAGTGAGAACAACCTATTATTGCAAAATATGAAGAGTTATATATGATTTTTTACAAATTATATAGCATAATACATAATAGTTGCTTGATAAATCGGAAAAATGTTATTAGCTGGGTTTTTGGAAGGTTATACATTGGGTGCTTAATTTTGCACCCAGCGCTGAAAAAAGCATGTTTGTTAAATTTTATGGAGATAATCAGCGATCATTGAATGGAGGAAATATAGAAATAGTCATCTCTTGGCCGTTTTCCAGCAATTAATAGTTCGCTTTATTTTCTAGAACGGTTTTTACAAGAAATTGCTAACTTGCGTGAAATATTTTGAGCCAAGCTCTAGATACTTTGAACGTATTGTTTGCAAGCTTCCGTTCAATTATTACCTTCAAGGTTGCCATAACATAGTCAAAAGATTTAACAACAGCATTCGTAGCATCTAAGATTGTTTAAATTGGCCCAAAGTTTTTGGTTTGCTCTTATAAATCCAGAGATCCAACAATTGAAATCCTCACCTGTTGGTCTTTTATGTAAGCAACGGACTTTGACAATTATGCGCTAACACTATTGATGGCGTATCAACAGTTTATGGGTCAAATTTAGATATGAGCTGCCAAAAAAATACAAATTTTGTGAAAATATTAAAATAAAGCAGTTCATAAAACAACAACAAACAGCCAAATGAACTTTAAACTGTATGTATTTCCATGTTCCACGGTCTAGTAACTGTTCGGAGCTTGAATATGCTTGAAATTCTGAACCGCTATGCGCGCTCCAAAATTTATCACCAGACGTTAAATCGCATGATTTGATCACCTTGACACCTGTCAACCTCGCTTCTTTCTCTCTATATATAGAAGTTGAAATTTCCTAATATCTATCTTCTATATAAAAATCTGTCTAATTATTTTTCAGCTTTGAAAACAATTAACAGTTTAGTACAAACAACTCAACATTTTGAAATGGTCACTATTGGTATCAACGGTTTCGGACGTATCGGACGTCTTGTCTTAAGAATTGCACTTTCTAGAAAGGATATCAAGGTAGTCGCAGTAAACGATCCTTTTGTGGCTGCCGAATATGCTGCTTATATGTTTAAATACGATTCGACACACGGTCGTTACCAAGGTACTGTTGAAGCCAAAGGTGATGCTCTTGTCATTGATGGAACCGAAATCAAGGTTTATCAAGAAAGAGATCCAGCCAACATTCCTTGGGGAAAAGTCGGTGTAGATTATGTTATTGAATCTACCGGTATTTTTACTACTTTGGAAGGTGCTCAAAAGCATATTGATGCCGGGGCTAAAAAAGTTATCATCACTGCACCATCTGCTGACGCACCAATGTTCGTTGTTGGTGTTAATGAAAATAAGTACACTTCAGACTTGAACATTATTTCTAATGCTTCATGTACTACCAACTGTTTGGCTCCATTAGCAAAAGTCATTAACGATGAATTTGGTATTGAAGAAGGTTTAATGACCACTGTTCATTCAATTACTGCGACTCAAAAGACAGTTGATGGTCCATCCCACAAAGATTGGAGAGGTGGAAGAACTGCTTCGGGAAACATTATTCCTTCATCAACTGGTGCAGCAAAGGCTGTAGGTAAAGTTATCCCAGAATTAAGCGGCAAATTGACTGGTATGTCATTGAGAGTGCCAACTGTGGACGTATCTGTTGTTGATTTGACTGTGAGATTACAGAAGCCAGCTACCTACGAAGAAATTGCAGCCGTTGTAAAGAAAGCTTCTGAAGGTAAGCTTAAAGGTGTTTTAGGTTACACTTCTGATGCGGTTGTTTCCACTGATTTCTTGGGTGACTCTCACTCCTCTATCTTTGATGAAAAAGCCGGTATTCTTTTGTCTCCTACTTTTGTCAAGTTGATCTCTTGGTACGATAATGAATATGGTTATTCTACTAGAGTTGTCGATTTGGTGGAACATGTTGCCAGACAAGCTTAAACCGGATTTGAGTATCTGGAACAGCCCCATTCAATAAAATGTTTACGAATCGATATATTGAAAAACTTACAAGATGATGTAGATTAGTTGTAGATGATTTTCAATGTAAATAGATGATAATAAGACTAGATGAAGCTACCTTGGTAGATCATGAATTTCCATAACGTGGCTGCGAAAATTCAACTTAAAAAAAAAGAAGCTTGATGAGTAAAATTCAAAAATAGATTACGTTTAAACATTACTCTTAAGTAATTGATCCTAAATTGAACAGGACCAATAAAAGAATTTTAGTGGGCCCAATAGTGAAAACTTGGAATTGTCACTTCATACAAATTTAAAGGCTTAGACCTTCTTAAGTGAGACATTCACAGTTATTATTTGAATTATCTAAAAAATTACCACTTGATTATGCACAAATTTATGTAACTCGAGATTCTGCATGTAGACACCCTTGAAACTGCAGAGAAAAGTAAGATCAACAGAAACAGAGAAGTAATTGTTAATGTATGAAAAATCAGTTCACAATAAATCAAAGCACCGTAATCCGCACTTAAAAACAAAAATGATACTACAAGACTTTTAAAAAACCTCAATTGATGACATTGGCTATTGACATTCAATCCAGCTTAATCCCAAATGCTGTTCATGTGCACTATAATTTATCTTTTTCCTGTAAATTTGGGGTGCATTCATCAAATCAAAGTCGCACGAAATGGACTTGTCTGGCGTGCATATGGCTTATGAAACATTATAACAAGAGTTTTACCAAAGAACAATTGGATAAAGGAAAGAATAGATTGAAAACACATGCGAAAAACAATCCGAACGGGAATTCATAAATACCGACTTTGGTTTTGAGTTTTGAAAATATTTCCTTTTACAATTACAGGTTATAACTCGTAACTTTATTGTTAATTAAAACAAAGTTGCAAAACACATTCTTTTTTCACTTAGTCAATCGTACGTACGGTCAGAATAAATTCGAACTCAAAGTAAGTTGATTGTTAGATGGAAAATTTTCACTTGTGATTATACAATATCTATTCAAAAAGGGAAATGAAACAGGCATTTGAAGTATACAATTCCAAGCTATAATGATACATTTGTCATAGCAAACGATCTTAAAACCAAATATAAGCTTGAATTATCTACTCCTTTATAATTCCTTAGACGA